>CM066165.1:29542946-29577946 GCA_033629205.1 Lithocarpus polystachyus | reverse complement strand
CTAGAGTAGACAAAAGAAAAAAGAAAAGTGAAGAGAGCTCCAGTGGAGTAGACAAAGAGAAGAAAAGAAAAAAAGTAAGTTGAAGAGAGCTCAGACGAAGTGCCAGAGAACGAAAGAAAAAAGAAAAGTGAAGATAGAGATAAGGAAAGATGTGGAGGAGAAAAAAAGAGGAAAAAAAAAAAGGAAAAAGAAACGTGTGGATGAAAAAAAAAAAGATAAGGGAAAAATAAAATAAAGAATAAGAAATTAAATTTGAGAAATGTCACTACAATATTTTTACAATAAATCTTAAGTAGTGAGTTGTTACTAACTAATACTGATGAAAAAAAATATATATTTAAGTGATGTGTTCAAATTAAAATAAGTAATAATTTACTACATATGATTTATTGTGAAAATATTGTAAACTATTAAGGACGTAGCACTTTTCATTAAAATTAGATGAATGAAAGAAGAATGAAAAAGAAATATTAAAGAAAGAATGAAGAAATAATATTTAAATGGGATAGAGAAAATGATAAAGAGTCTGTTAGAAAGTGTATATGAAAAAGTAGGTAGACAAAAGGTAAAATAAACTGTTCACACTCCAAACAGTACAAAAATTTGAAGAGCCTGCTGGAGATGCTCTAAATGGACACCCAAGCAAATATTGACACCTTTTTTCTTTTCTGGCAAATAGTGTCCTTAATGCAAAAAATCTAACATCAGCTGACAGTTAAAAATAAGAGTACCACTTGTTTATAAAAAAAAAAAAAAACACATTATTAAAAAAAGGCATCCAATTAATAGTATATTAACCACATTGTTCATTTCTTTTCTTTTCCTTTTTTTTTAAAGGTTTTTTGGTGTACAAAATGCAAATTTGTTTTGGTTTTAATAACTTTTTTTTTTTTTTTAAACCACAAACTTCTTACTGGCCAAATCTTGAAGTTCAACCGGTATTTACCGAAATCGACCGAAATGACCCGAAATTTTTTCAAAGTGAAATAGAAACACCCTGAACAAAATTCCTAGAGCCGCCACTATTCAGACTGTGTCTTGAATCCCACGAATCTTCCTTCACAGAGAGAGAATGTATATCCTAAGAGGCTTGACGAAGCTGAATGCATATATTACATGAGAACTGGTTTCTGTGGGTATGGTGCAAAATGTCGGTTTCATCATCCTAGAGAGAGATTAATTCCTGCTTCAGACTATGTCTCGACTCCCACGGATCTTCCTTTGTAGAGAGAGAATGTATATCCTAAGAGACCTAACGAAGCTGAATGCATATATTACAAGATAACTGGTTTCTGTGCAGTGGCGGCGCCACATTCAAGCCAGGGTGTTCCCAGGAACACCCTGACATGAAAAAAAAAAGTTTATATATAATAAATTTTTTTTATTTATCTACCCTTAAAAAATAATTACAAACACCCTTAAAAAAATTTTATACCAAAAAAATTAAATTTTGGTAGATTATATGTTCTACTTTCAAGCAAAAAGAAAAAGCTTACCATCGCATACTCTTGGCATAATGGTCACTCCACAAGTATAAATGCTTGTAGACTGTAGGGGACAAGGGTCAAGGTTCAAGTATCCAACAGGGAGCTTCACACACATATACACTTAGATTACACTTAGATTAGACTAGAATAGAAATTCTATCTTGTATAAAAAAATTTTTTAAAAAAAAAGCTTAAAAAAATTTTTGAACTAAAATCTAAAAAAAAAAAAAAAGTTTAGTAGGAATATATGCATCAAGTTAGATACTCACATACAACTTCGCCCCCCCCCCCCCCCTTCCCCCCAAAAAAAAAAAAAATCTAGGCCCCCATCATCAAAATTTCATCAAATTAGCCCAAGGAGATCACAATAGTCAACAAACCGTAACAAGAAAAACCTTCAAACAAAACAAAATTTCGGTCTAAACAAAAAAAATACATAATATAATCATACCACAAATCTAAAATAACAAAACAGAAATCACAAATTCCCAATTTTACCCATTTAAATTTCTCTCCCTCAATTTCACTCTCTCAACTCTTATTCTTCCTCCAACAACTGTCGTTATTTACCTGAATCATTTATGCTTCTTTAATTCTTCTTGCCTGGATTGTCATACTGCTATGGTTGATGTTGTCTGCTGTTTGAACAACAAAAATCCTCCTCTATTATTTTCTTTCTTCTACTTCGATTTCTCCACCAGCGCACTGTCTCTTTGTTTTCTCAAGAGGTTTCTTACTTTCCCTATATCTACTTTTAAGCTTTTGGTCAAAAATGTCAGACACACATGTGGTTTTTACTATTGTATTTTGTCCAAGAGTCCATCTACTCTACACGTGGGATTCACTGCCCCACATCTTTCTTTTTCCTACCTTTTATCTATTTTGTTTTTCATATTAATGAGTTGTGATAGAAATCAAAATGTATCTTGTGCAATATATTATTAAGTTAAGGTCTGTTTGGGATCCGCTTATTTTGTTGAAATTAAAAATTTTTTGTTAGAAGTATTGTAAATAAAAATAAAAGTTAGTTGAAATAATAAAATAAGCTGGCAAAATTAAACCATACCAAACACACACTACATATATGAATTTATGGCTTAAAAATAGATTATATGAATTTACATTTTTTAAAAGTTCTTAAAAAAAAGTGGGGTGCTAATTTATAAACAAATTAAATATAATATATATAAAGTGATAACTCTAAAAGGTACATTAGGATTGATTGGTACCCAAATATATCATTTTTTTTCTTCTTAACTAAACTTAAATGACTTTAGTATGAAATTGACCCTTTTGCTTCGGGCCCCCCTTAAGTTCAAATTTTGGGCCTGTCCTTGTCAGGAATACCTTGAGAAATATTCCTGGAGCCGTCACTGTTTCCATGGGTATGATGCAAAATGTCGGTTTCATCATCCTAGAGAGAGATTAATTCCTGCTTAAGGAACTGCCTCGAGTGAAAAGCATGATGACCCTGATGAGCCAAAACGACTTGTATCAAAGCTATAGTTTAGGCTAAACTGCAGATAGTTTAAGCTTAGTGCAGTTTAGTTGTTAATTAGTGAAGTTAGTTACTAATTATGTACACGTCAGTCACTGATTGATCTTCACAATAATTTGTTAGAATTGATTAAAACTCTACGGAGTCAATTATGTATTTATATATGTACTGGGCTTGTAATCCCAATCAATGAATCAAGAATCATAATATTCAATTCACAAAAATAGCTCCAACTTTTTCTCTGTTTTCTGCATATTGCTTTGGTTTACATTTCTCTTCATTGACTCCCATGGGTCTTCCTTTACGTCTGGGAGAGGCTTTGTTCATCTTCTATTCTTGCTATGGTTTCTGCAAATTCGGTCCAAGTTGCAAGTTCGACCATCTGATCGATATCAGCAAATATCTCTCTTTATCATCATCAGGAACTGCTGCATTAAGTTTGTCATCAGAAGAACTTGATGATGCAGATCAAGGCCAGGCAACTTTCACTATGGGAGAGTAGAAAGATGCCTTCTGGTGATGATAACATTGACACGGATAAATGAAGACACAAGTCTTCTACTTTTTATGGTCTTTTGGGGTTAAGAAAGAGCTATCTGTAAATTCATTTCTCATTGCTGGAGATGTACCCAACTCATGTCAAGTTAATTCTGTTCTGAAAATGCAAATCAGTTGACAGACTTGATGTTGTAAACTCTAAGCACAAAGCAATTCAGAAAAATATCTGAAGAATAATATATTGAATTCAAAATAAGCTGTTGGCTTATATAAGCCTTACAAAGAGATAAAAACGGAAACAAACAACCCATTTAGTAAATGGCTAATAACGTAGTAAATGGCTAAGGAAATGATCAAACTCTACCTACATGTCCTAAATAATAGGATTTATTAACTGAATGAACTTTGACAACTTCAACTATACCTCTAATAACCCCAACAATTCCTCCCTTAAACTGATTGCAGTAATGCTTTCAGTTTACTCGAGGTACCACACACACACCTATTGACTCACGCAGCTTCAAGAACATATCCAGCTTAAGTGGTTTTGTCATAATGTCTGCAACTTGTTCTTGTGTGACACAATGCTTCAGCTCAACAACTCCATCTTTGGTCAAATCACGCAAGAAATGAAACCTTACATCAATGTGTTTGCTGCGTCCATGCATGACTGGATTCTTGGATAGCTTAATGGTAGAACTGTTGCCACATAACACAGTGGTACACATGCCTTGAGAATGACCAAGCTTCTCCAATACTCTCCTCATCCACACCCCTTGACAAGCACAAGAGGCAGCTACCACAAACTCTGCTTCAGTAGTGGACAGAGCAACTACAAGCTGTTTTTTTGAGGACCAGGACACAACTCCTCCGTTAAGTAGAAACACATAACCAGAAGTGCTTTTCCTGTCATCTACATCTCCTGCATAATCACTGTCTGTATATGCCATCATCTCTCCATTACCCTCCTTTCGATAAAAGACTCCCAAATCCACAGTACCTTTCAAGTATCTTAACACCCTTTTCGCAGCTTGCAAATGCAACTCAGTTGGACTTGCCATGAATCTGCTAATGAGGGACACCACATACATCAAGTCTGGCCTTGTTGCAGTTAGATACATAAGACTTCCAACCAATTGTTTGTACATGGTAGCATTCACCTTGGATCCTCCATCCTTCATTAGTCTAACGCCAGGAACAATGGGATTCTTCACACTATTACTCTTCTCCATCCTAAACCTCTCCAAAACATCTTTTGCATACTTTCTTTGACTAATATAAATGCCTTCAGGATTTTGTAAAACCTCCACACCGAGAAAATATTTCATCTTTCCCAAATCAGTCGTTTCAAATTCAAGTTTCATAGAATTCTTGAACTTAACAAACATACTCTCATTATTACCAGTAAAAATTAGATCATCAACATATAAGCTGTAAGTTCGTTTAGACCCCTGTAAACTAGATTGTTTAACCTAATTAATTAACCAAGTGAATACTTAAGGTTTATTATTCAGATCTAGGTTAAACACAAATAGTCAAAAACAATAAAGCAACGGAAAATAAAGAACAGAAAGATCTGATGACCCAAGAAAACCAAACCGGTAAAAAACCTGGGGAGGATTTAACCTAGCTATCCTCAAGGTAAAATAGCAAATCCATTAGAAAGAATCGAAGTTTACACAATAGCGACTTAGACCACTAACATCTTATTGCTACCTGCCTGTAGGAAACTTACAACCACGACCATGTGACAGCTCCGAGACCACGGACTCCTTCTTTCCTTGACCTTTGCAAAACACAAACACCCACGCTTGTAACTTTGAGATTCCACTCAAAGGTTTAGCAACACAAACTCTCCTGTTTGTGACTCCAAGACCACCCTTGAAGGTTTAGATCATCAGCACCTTTGATAACTAGAGATGGCAGCAATTTCAACAATACCGGATCTTGAGATTCTTCAAGGAACAACACGGTAGAAGTTATAAGAGAGGTTTTAGGAACAAAACCCTAAATACAAAAGAGGCATACTCTTCTCTCTCTAAAAAGTCTTGTAAAAAACGTGCTTAGGGTTTCCTTTATATAGTGGGAGAAGTATATTTGAAACCCTAATCCTTAATGGGCTAGAACTGCTGTTTGGGCCAACTTAAAATTCTGCAGATACGACTTTCGATCGGTCGAGCCTGTCTTTCGATCGGTCGAGCCTGTCTTTCGATCGATCGAACCAGGCAATTTCTGAATTCTTCTTTCTGCAGCTTACATGTTCTTGTGTGCTCACGATTTGCCAATTGTTCTAAACTTTTAGAACCTAACAATCTCCCCCTTTGGCAATTCGTGACAAAACTTTTATACAAAATGAAATGTTAAAATACAAGAACCCAATACAATAAAATACCCAATTACATCACAAATCTCAATCTAAGACTCATAACCTAGAAGTTGCCAAGAAGAGGTAAAAAGTCTTGATCAGAATGCACATGTCTTTCCTGAAACTCTCAACAAACACATTACCGCATGTGTGGAAAGAAAGACATATAAACAATAATATAAAACATAAATATAAAAACATAAATAAATTCTAACTTTCCCCCTAAGTTAAATACATCAAAAAGTTTTTATATTCTCCCCTTTTCAAAAACAATTTTATCTCCTCCTAAATAAGACAAACAGGATTCCCACATTTCATCTATTTCTCCCCCTTTTTGCCACGTATTGACAAAGACAACTCAAATAAAGAGTAAAGTGACAGTAAACATGAGAGAAAATAGAGAGAACTCCCCCTATGAAGAGCAACAACTCTCCCTATAAACAATATAGGCCAAAAAAAAAAACTTTTCTCCCCCTATAAAAATAGGAAAAACAAAACAAATTTTTGAAAAAATAGTTTTGGGGAAAATTTAGGAGGTGGGGATAAATAAAAACACACAAATAAAAAAAAAAATGAGTTGAGGATACACATGAAAAAAAATATTCTCCTTTTCATTAAAAACAAACTTGATAGTATATGACCCATAAACAGTTGCATGATTAGAGAAAATATTTGCATATTATTATCATATCTCTTAAGAAAAATATTTTCTGCAATTCACACATAAAAAATAGCATATACTAAAATGTACAAAGGACTCAAAAATTAATAAATCAATTTTTAAATCAAGTTGAGTACCCAATTTAGCAAAGTGTATGCACGGTATGTGTGAAAACAATGAGAGATATGACAGCAAAATTGCAAGATGGATACAAAAACAATGCAACTCATGTGAATCATAACCATAAATGATGCATGGAAAAAAATTTGGTCAAAACTCTAAAAACTGAAAATTTTTCAGTTTCGATCAATGGAGCATCGATCGAATACCAATCGAGTCAGACAGAGCAATTTAATGCAGTAACTCCTCAAAGCATAGTGATTCATGAATGAAATGCATGAGTATAAGACTGAAAATTTTTTCAAAAACATATGAATATAGCCTAGATCTTCCAAAATTAAGATTTTCAATCAATTTGTCCTTAAAACACAAATTTTGCATCAAAATCAAAAAACATATAATCTTGGATGGCCATAAAAAAATCACACACAATAACATGTACAAAGTTCAGCAGAGAATAACTTGTGTAGTGTGTGAAATTAGCAGAAGCTTGAGATACATATGAGGTGATATGTGAATAGTAAGCAATCACAAAATCTACAAAATTCATCACATAAAATTTGAAAGAGACTATCACCTAAAGAGTTACATCATATAACTCTCACATCTCCTAGAATAAAAGCTTGCAATCATGCAAGTTTCTTGATTTGCCTCATAATATACACACCAATTTCAATTGATTAGAAACTTATTAAAGTAGCCGGGATAATGTACACACCAGTTTTAGAATTTAAACCGAGGCTACACCTTATGTTCTTTTTGTGCATGTGCTACACTTTCTCAAGTACAAAATCTTACGATATGCACTAAGGTGTTCATGATTGACTAGTAAACAGTGGTGAGATGGTTATTTATGCTTTTCTCAATAAGTTTAAGTCCAATAATCAAAGGCATGTGACTTCAAGATCAAGAAAACGTGATCAAAAACTATAAACAACTCCCACACAACATGCACTACAAAGCTTAAACTAGTAAAGTGCAAAAAGTAAGCTCATCCAAGCTAAACAAGGTACATAAACATGTTATGTAAAGATAATATGGCCAACCTCAACTATAAATCCAAGATATATAATACAAAACACAAAAATCTTTTTGGTTTTAAAAAAATTTATAACCTAAAACAAAAAGCATACTTTATGCTAAATGATTAAAAATGCAAATGCAATGCATGACAGTGCTTAACTAAGCTATAGAGGGTACACAAACAAAAAATATCAATTTCTTAATTAACTCTTGAGTACAGGTTCAAACTAGTACATAAACAAAATAAAAAAATAGCTTAGTACTTAAAGAACACATGCTATTCAAGTTTCTCCACAATGTCAAGCATGTTCTAAATCAAGAGAGAGATATCATAACTCATGTAATCCTCAAGAAAAATAAAACTAGACACAAAATAAAATATTTGTCTTTTTGAAATTTTTCAATGTTTTTGGATTTTTTTAATAAAAAAAACCTAAAAAGAAAAACAACCAAAAACAGAAACAAAACATGTTTACAAATAATTGAAAGAATTAAATCAGGGACAAGTCAACAACACTCACCTTAGAGAATCTTTTCTCACCCATATAACACGAGTCTTCGGCTTTGTAGGTGAAAATCCATGTGAAGCAGAGTGTATTTGAGAGATTACACTAATCTTCTGAGAAAGACTGAAATCCTGCAATTTCCTTTCACAAGCCAACAAGCTTAAATTTTTCAAAAGCATATGAAACAATTTGTTTGGACTTATGGCAGGAGAAATATCATCGCATATCCTAAATTGAAATAAAAAATTTTTAAATTTCAATTTACGACAATTAAGACGAATGTGACTAGTAATACCATAAAAGTGACAAACAGGAACAAATTTAAAAACATCAGTATTCCTAACAGCAAATTTAGTCTCAGATTTTGGTTTTTGCCTCAACAAAGAACAATTTGGTCTAATATGACTAACAACACCACAAAGGTGACAGGCAGGCACAAAAACAGATTTCTTTTGCACACTAGCAGTAGGTTTAGACATAGGTTTAGAAATTTCAGCGTCTACATCAGAACTTTTACCTTTATCTAACCTAGCAAAATAAGCCTTTTCTTTATTATTCCTCTTGAAATGAGGAATATAAACTTTTTCAGTTTTAGGCTTAAGAGAAACAGAAACACTTCTGTTATCAACAGCAGGCTTGGTACTAGTCAAATTTTCAATTTTAGCTTTGGATTCAGCTAACTCTTGTTCCAAGCTTTTCATCTTCTCATCTTGAGAGGAAGTTTGATTTCTTAAAAATTCATTCTTTTTATTAGATTCATCTAATCTAACAATCAATTCCTCTTTTTCAAGATTAGCCAATTTTAACTCTTCCTTGAATTTCTTAGCAATTCTCATAGTTTTCAATAATTCCTTACGAAGAGTTTCACAGGCATAAAAAAGATCAACAGAAACAACAGTGTCCTTCTTATTCAAATCATCACAATCAAAAACAGTAAGACACTTAAAATTATCCATGATAACAGGGATCAAGGATCAACTCTTAGATCAAAGGATCTATAACAGAAGAGCTACCCACTCTGATACCACTTGTGAGTTCGTTTAGACCCCTGTAATTGTTCAGATTTCATTAGACTTATGAGAAAGATTATTTTTTTGTTTTAAATCTTTCGATTAGGTTTTGTATTTTTGTTTTGATTGTGGTATGTTTTAGTTTGTAACCATTGCCACAATTTTTTTTCTTTTTTTAGATTTTAGTTCAAAATTTTTTTGGCATACAAATTTTGAGGGTGTTCCTGATTTTGCTTGATGGTGTTCCTCAACGTGGCGCTGCCACTGAGTCTGAATCAGGAATTGGTCTCTCTCTAGGATGATGAAACTGACATAATGAACCAAACTTACAGTAACTAGTTCTCATTTAATATAAGCATTTAGGTCTGTCAGGTCTCTGAGGAAAACGATTCGTGGGATTCGAGACATAGTCTGAAGCAGAAATTAATCTCACAGGAAGTACATTCTTACAGTCACCAGTTTCCATATAAAATTGGCATTCAGGTTGGCCAGGTCTCTCAGAAAGTACATTCTTCCTCTGCAAAGCATCGAATTTCCCTTGAGATCTTGCATTAGCTGATTCACCTTGCCATGAGGTTCCATAAATCTGACTGTTTCGAACCATCTGCTGTTGGGTCTCTGAAGGCAAGACTGATCCAAGCAGACCGATTAATGCATTCGACCGATTTATGGCGCTTTATATCAAGACTTCATATGCATGTAGAAGCAGATTCTTAAAAGCAACACATATTTGAAGATCAAAGCCTTCACCTTCCAACCTGTGAGAACAGAGAGCATATTGGCATGTATTCTATGCTTTTGTTAAGTTATCAAAGATCTTGAAAACATAGAGGCTTCATCCTAATGGAGTTCACTATGTTATGAAATCTTTGAGGAGGTTACTTAGAGTTGTTCAAAGGTTCTCGTTTGTGGTTTATTCGTGAAAGAGGTCATATACAAAAAATTCAGAGTTTTTGAAGTTGTAATGGGTCATAGCAACAAGTTCAGATAATGGGTATTGTCTAGAACAAAGATTTTGTACTAAATTTGTAACTTCTTTTCATATACTGTGTTTCCTTAGTTGGAGTAGGTTATCCTCGTAGTGGTTTATCCTTTTGACTGTTATAACCATGCTATTGTGATCACATATTTGAATTATATGGTAATAATTATTGTTAAAGGTTAATGTTGTTAGTGTAGGCAAATTCAACGAGTTTGTAATCTATCAAATTAAGTCTATAATGTACCCTTGAAGATTGAATCAAATTCATGACAAATTGTGCAAGACATAACTTAAGAAAGACAAAACATTCTGTGTTAGACTACCTTTCGATCAAGGCTTGGTAGAAGTTTCACAGCCACTTGATCGATCAAAATTTGTTGCTGTTGTGTTTTAATTCTTGGAATGTAGCATGTGCTCAGGATTTTGTACCCCAGTTACTGCTAGTATATAAGAGACCCCTTTAAACGATTTTTAAGAGGCTTGAGAGGCTGTTTTTGTACCTTAAAGAAAGGTATTATACAAGCCAAATATTTACTTCCCGTGTTTAGATGGAGAGAAATTCAATATGGTGATTGAAGTGTTGGAGTAGTGAATTGAAATACACAAGATCACAAACTTATTGTTGCGAAGTAAATCTTTAGAAGTTAATTAGAGTCGATCGGAGGTTCCAGTCATTATCGTGGATGTGTATCATCCACATAACATTCATGTAGCTGAAAAGTCTAGAGAATTTGAAGCAGTGTAAGGCTTCGGTTGTAAGTTGTCTAAAGGTCGTAGAGTCTCAATAAGAGTTTTACTTAGATTGTAAGGCCAAAATGGCCAAATACCTCAAATTCCCGAAATTTTCAGCAAATTAACATTGTTCGTGAACTATGTAGCAAAATACCATCCTTTTGGAATCGATTTTGTGTCTGTAAAATCGACTTCTTTGGAAATTAAAAAAAAAAAAAAATTAAGGTGGAACTCGATGATTAGGATATCGAGTTCCATTGCTACTAAAAGTCTAAAACACAGAAAAATAATATGGCCTCTCTCTCTCTCTCTCTCTCTCTTTCTCTCTCTCCCTAACTTGAAAATCAAATCCATCTCTCTCTACCTATCCTCTCATCGTGAAATTCAAAAAAGCCCCAAATTTGCCACTCTCGCTCAGTTCATTCAGAAATTGACAGACAAAAGGTCATTATGTAAGCTAAAATTGCTTGGGAGTTCATAAGGGAATGGAATGGAATGGAATGAAATTGCCGAAATTTCTAAAGGTCGTAGAGTCTCAATAAGGGTTTTACTTAGATTGTAAGGCCAAAATGGCCAAAAACCTCAAATTGCCAAAATTTTCAGCAAATTAACATTGTTTGCGAACTATGTAGCAGAATACCATCCTTTTGGAATCGATTTTATGTTTGTAAAATTGACTTCTTTGGAAATTTAAAAAAAAAAATTAAAATGGAACTCGATGATTAGGAAATCGAGTTCCATTGCTACTAAAAGTCTAAAACCCAGAAACATAATCTGGCCTCTCTCTCTCTCTCTCTCTCTCTCTCCAATTCTCTCTCACTCTCCCCAACTTGAAAATCAAATCCATCTCTCTCTCTACCTATCCTCTCATCGTGAAATTCAAAAAAGCCCCGAATTTGCCACTCTCACTCAGTTCATTCAGAACTTGACAGACAAAAGGTGATTATGTAAGCTAAAATTTTATAATTTAAGGCTCCGCTTGGGAGTTTATAAGGGAATGGAATGGAATGGAATGAAATAATCATAAGGGAATGAAAGGAATGGAATGAAATAGAATGTATTTAAGTAAGAGAAAAGAATGAAATGGAATGGAATGGAATGGAATGGAATGGATTTATGTAACCTTGATTGGATGTTTTAAGATGAAGGAATGGAAATGAATGAAAATAAATGGAATGTAAGTAATCTTGTTTGGAAGTAACATGGAGGGAATGGAATGGAATCATTTTATGACAATATTACTATTAGACCCCTATTTTAAAATAAAAGGTTGAATATAAAGGGATATTTTGGGAATTTTAGTAAAAAAATCATTAAATCTAATTTTATTCCCTCCAATTCCTCCCAACTTTAGGCGAATGAAAAGTTGAAGTTTTAAGGGAATAGAGAGCAATGAATGTTCCCTCCTACCAATTCCATTCCCTCCATTAAAACTCCCAAACAAGGGAATGAAAGAATATTCTAAAATTATTCTTTTCATTCATTTCCATTCCATTCTATTCTCTCCTTCCAAACAAGGCCTAAGAAGTTGTGCTAACTTCCAATAGCCTTTTACGAAAGATTGTTCCACATTGTCTTTTACACAAGGAATTTTTTGGGTACTTAGATTTTATTATTTATTTTTTGGGTAAAATTTTTTGGTTCTCAACCTTTTAATACTGATTATTTATGATGTTGAATCTATTAAATTCCAATTTATATATTACTAAAAGCTGAAGCGTAGCATTTAATGTTGCTACGCTCACATTGAGCCACATCAACAGCCACGTCATCATTTTTTATTTCCAATTTTTGTTATATATATATATATATATATTAAACATTTTCTCATTTAAAGTGACTTAAAAACTCCATTATTTAAGCATTAAAATATCTTTTAACCATTATTTTTATTATTAATTTTTCAAAACTCTCCCTCCCTTTTACCTCTTCATCTCCCCACCACTCTTTACCTTAATATTATTCTTTCTCTACCTTTTTGTCTTCCTTTATTTTGACCCTTATTATTCTCAACATCTTACTATAAATTTGACATTTTTCTTTTCATTCTATGCATAGTTTTCTCACACACAAAAAGGTACTTTTCTCTCTCTCTCTCTCTCTCTCTCTCTCTCTCTCTCTCTCTCTCTCTCTCTCTCTCTCTCTCAATTTTTTCCTTTTTTGCTTGATTTTTTTTTTCATTGCATCAATTCTTTAGGTTGATGAATTTTTATGTTAATTAGAATTCTACTTTGGGTTGATACAATTTATTTTTGTGTTTTAAGTTGTTATCTTTTATATTTTCTTTGATTAAATATTATCCTACTGTATTATGCATATAGTATATAATAATCTAATGTTATTATATTACATAGAATGACTTGAATAATTTGATGTTTATTGCTATATAATACATTTTTACACTTTTTTTCCTCTCATCTTATTTTATTCAACATTTATATCAAGTCACATCCTCTATACTGTTAAATTATGCGGCATAAATCAAGAAAATGGCTAGACACAAACCTGCCTTCCTTTACCATACGTTGGGGGAATCAATATATGTGTGTGATCACATATATTATTTAAATTAGGTTAGAGTAGAATTCTATCTTGTATAAAAAAAAAAAATATGTATATATATATATATATATATGTGTGTGTTTGTGTGTGTGTGTGTGTGATAAAAGGTCATATAATTTATAATTTAGATAATACTCTTTGAATGTAACTAGGCCCATAGATTGAGCAATTTGTAGACTTAAAAAGGTATTAAGAATGAACTTAAAAAGGTATTGAGAATGAACTTTTTGAATTAAATCTAAAAAATTATGAATTACTATATATCATTTAGATAAAAGCTTTTATCATAGATGCATTAATATTTTTTTTGTCACATATTTAAATCACGCAAACTTAATAATTTTATATTGTGTGTTAGCATAGACTTTGTTTTTTCTTCTTCTTCTTCTTCTTCTTCTCATAAATATTATGTATCATCTTTAAAGGATGCCAATAATATTGATCTTGTGAGAAAAGTTACATAAAATATTGAGAAAAAAAAATTATATTACAATCTGAATGTTTTACACATTCATCTATTCTAATTTAGATTTTTTTCCAAAATAAAATTTTAATTTAGATATTTATAAGTAAACAATGAAATAATGATTCATGAATAAAACTATATATATATATATATATATATATATCAATACATATTTATCTTGTGCAGTTGTAACTTTACATATTCTTTTGCATTTATACATTCATCTACTTTAATTTACATGTTTATAATTTAATAATGAAATCTATAAACAAGGTGATTAAAAAAATCATATTTGTACAATTCAAAAAGTCACAATTTCTTTTTTCAAAAAAAGGCCTTTTACATTTCTTTGGAATTATTTTTAAAATTTTTTTATAAAATCTTTGACATACTACTAACCTAACTACTTCATACATTAAAAAAATTTAAAGCTCATTATTACTTCCGTTAATATATTATGGATATCTTAATTGATTGAGACCAAACTAGAGATATGTCTTTCATATTTCCTTGAAAATTCATAAGAGAAAAAAAAAAAAAACTTTTGATATACCACTAACATAACTACGTCTAAAACTATTTAAGCCATCCATAATATCTATTTCTTATTGATAACTATAAAATTTACAACTAGCAATGAAACATACAAAGTAATAATAAAAAAAAAAATGAAGGAAGAAAAAAAGAAATGAAATCAAACGTCAATTAATAACTATTATTTGGAAAATAAAAAGGTCGTAAAGAGAAGTAAAAAATAAAATAGAGATGACTATAGAGAGGACATTAACAACTTTATAGTGCAATAAAATCAACAATTAAATATAATAATACAAAATAGTAACTTAAAACTAATGAAATTCTAACTAGAGAAATTATATATATATGTATGTATATATATATATATATATATATATACATATATAAAATCATAATCTTCATACACCATGACTTAAAAAAAAATATTGAATAGTTCTACCTCTTATTTAATGTTTATTTTATACAAATCATCAACTAATAAATATATGATAATGGTAAAAAAATGTTATAGACAAAATTATGAAAAATATGATAAAATCATTTTTTTTTCTTTTTTAAAAACTCTTTATAAAGTCTAGGGAGTAAAATAGTATTTTATCTAAAAAATTATCACGCGCAACGCGCGGGTCTGTGACTAGTTATACAATAAAATCTAGCAAGAGTAAAAGTTCCATATAACATAATTTGTTTGCATAATTTTCTGTTTCTCCTAGTGTCGTAGTAACTTTATTCAAATGGAAACAACAGTGATTTCATCCATGGTAATTGATATTCTCATTTCAATAAGATACACTGCTACCAATTAAAACTACAACATGCTAAACTAACTTTTTTTTTTTTTTGATAAGCTTCAATGTCATTAATCAAAAAAGAGAAGAACAAGGTGGAAGTTTGTCTTAGAAGAATCGGATAAAACCGCTAACAAACTCTCCTTATTGAAACAGCAAGAAACGGAGGTGTTCAAAGTGAACTTTGTAGCTACATGGTATATAGAGTTGCAAGCTCTTCTAATCCAAACAAAAGAAACGCAGGGAAAGACTCTCTAAAATTAAAGACATCACTAACAATATCACTGATGGACCAATTTGGCTGAAAGCCTTCCACAAAGAGGGAGTCAAAGCAATCCTTAGAGTTGCCTTCAAAGATGACATTTGTCCACCTTTCCGAGGAGGCTAGATTGACTACCCAAAGAATAGCAGCAGCTTCGGCTTGAACGAGTTGGCAGGTGCAGTGCTTCTTCACTCATAATTTAATTGGATCGCCATGATGATCTCTAGCTACGACAGCTAAAGCTATGGATGTATCGCTGACAGCTAAAGCTACCAATTTTTTTGGGGGGGGGGGGGGGGGGGGGTGTGACTAGGATGCTAGGGGGGCTGTAGGGCCATAGAGGAATCTACAACATGCTGAACTAACTTCTTCTTTTTTTTTTTTTTTTTTTGATAAGCTTCAATGTCATTAATCAAAAAAGAGAAGAACAAGGGGGAAGTCTGTCTTAGAAGCATCGGATAAAAGCGCTGACAAACTCTCTTTATTAGAACAGCAAGAAACAAAGGTGTTCAAAGTGAACTTTGCAGCTACATGGGCTCTAGAGTTGCAAGCTCTTCTAATCCAAACAAAAGAAACGTAGGGAAAGACTCTAAGATTAAAGATATCACTTACAATATCACTGATGGACCAATTTGGCTGAAAGCCTTCCACAAAGAGGGAGTCAAAGCAATCCTTAGAGTTGCCTTCAAAGATGACATTTGTCCACCTCTCCGAGGAGGCTAGATTAACTACCCAGAGAATAGGAGCAGCTTCGGCTTGAATGAGTTGGTAGGTGCAGTGCTTCTTCACCCATAATTTAATTGGATCGCCATGATGATCTCTAGCTATGACAGCTAAAGCTATGGATGTATCGCTGATAGCTAAAGCTACCGATTGGGGGGGGGGGGGGGGGGGGGTGACCAGAATGCTAAGGGGCTGCAGGGCCATAGAGGAATCTGGGTAGAGCAGCTTGGAAAACTTTGAAGCTCTATGTAGAATACGATTACTAGTTGAGAGAATGTCCACCCAACCCCCTTGGAAGGTGATATGGTTTCTCAAGTGCCATATTTCATCTAGGACAAAATCCATGATTGAAGAGATTCACTCCTTGTCTATATCCTAGGAAGAAGGGTTGGGGGGATGAGGGGCAAGGACAAGTTTAATAATGTCTGAACAATTTGTGATATTGTGTTCTTGAACTCTAATCGTACAATAGGTGGAGAGCCAAATAGCTCTAGCGACATGGCAAAGGAAGAAAACATGGCAGGTTGTTTCAAGGTCATTCTTCCAGAGCACACAACTTTGATTATCCATTTCTAGCCTTTGGGCCAAAGCCTATTTCATGGGAAGTACATTGGTGGCAATTCTCCACATTTGGATTTGGATCCTTTCAGGCACATTGATTTTCTAGAGCTTTTTCCAAAGAGCCTCACTCAAAATACTCGGTATTTTGCTTGTTAGAAATCCAATAGGTCAATTTAGCTAAGAACTCCCCTTTTGAATCGGCCACCCAAATAAGTTTATTGTCTCTTTGTCTGGTGGCTAGGGGGAGTGATAAGATGGCTTGTGCAGATGATTGTTTGAAGATGTGATAAATCCAGCTCTCTTTCCAGTGATGAGTTGAGTTATCTATAAACATAAAGACCATTATGGGAGTTTTGGCAAAGACAGCTTATGCCGGCTTTGGAATGAAGTCTTGGATTTATTGGACCCACGGGTCAAGTCAAACATTGATTGAAGCTCCGTCTCCAATAAGGTAGTAGGCACCTTTGACAATGATCTCTTTAACTCCTTCAATGGCTTTCCAAACTAGAAAAGCAACCCTTGGAGGGTCTTTTCGAAGTCAGTCGCTTCTCACTTTATATCTAGCTCTCAAAATAGCCATACAGAGGCTTTCTCTTAGATGCAACCATCCAAGAAAGTTTGGCTAAGAGGGTGTTATTTATATCCTTGGCTTTTTGAAAACCAAGACCTCCTTTACACTTAGGCTGACAAAGATTGTCCCAAGCAGTAAGAGCTAAGAATTTGCCCTTTGATTTCTTTGGCTTCCACCAAAACCTTTAGGATAGTGTGTATAGCTTATCACAGACGTTGGTGGGGATACTTGAACGAGGACATAGCATAATTTGGAATGGCATGTGCAACAGAGCTAATTAGAGTGGACCTTTCTGCCTATGAGAGACATTTGCTTCTCCATTCCATTAGCTTGGTCTCAACTCTATCTATGAGATATTTGGAATCTTTGGAGCATGCTTTAGTCAAAAAGAGAGGAGATCCCAGGTAGATGGCATCCTTCTTTAGGCTTTTCATCTGTAATGCCTACATGACCGATTTGTGATTGTGCTGAGGGGGAATGCTTAGAGAATAACACTCTGGATTTTGACTTGATGAGGCTTTGTCCTAACCAATTACATTTCTTTTGGATGCAATTCATAATGGTAGTGAGATTGCTTCTTGTGGCTTTGGAGAATAGAACTATGTCATCGGCATACATCACGTGGTGATGGGTGGAGCTCCAATGCTAGCTCTAACTCCATTAATATTTTTGAGAGTAAACTCTTCCTACAATATTTTGGAGAGGACTTCTTGCCTAATAATAAACAGATAGGAGGACAGATGGTATCCTTATCTCAGGCCTCTACTCGGCTTGAATAGATCATATTTGCCACCATTGACTAGGACCTCAAACGATACAATGGAAACATAAGATACAATTCACCCAACAAGAATATTGTTAAAACCTAACTTTCCAAGGGCTGCCTCAAGGAAATTCCAATTCACTCTATCATATTCCTTTTTAAGGACTAGCTTTATGGCCATTTGCTTTGCTTTAATTTTTCGTACTTTGAAACTATGGAGTAGCTCCTAAACAATCTCTTGATTTTTTGTTATCCAACATCCTACTATGAAAGCTGATTGGTATGGGGAGATGAATCTGGGAAGGAGAAGCCTTATTCTGGACACTAAGATCTTGGAAATAATTTTATATATCATGTTGCATAAATTGATGGGCCTATACTTTTGGAAAGATAAGGGGTTAGGTACCTTTGGTATGAGGATGATTAGAGAGCTATTTATCTCATTTGTTATAGATCCATTGGTGAAGAAGGATGTTACAGCTTTTATCACATCTTCCCTTACAACTGGCCAATAGCTTTTATAGAATGCCACAGGGAAATCGTCTGGCCCAGGCATCTTGCGGTCGTGCATTAGGAACAAAGTAGATTTTATTTCCTCAAGAGTGGGGATACAACAAAGAGCTTCATTGTCCTTATCCGATATGAATGTCGAGATCAAGTCTTCTAGGTGGGCAGGGAAGTTAACATCTTCAATAGTGAAGAGATCTTTGAATTTTTCCAGAAAGTTCTGCCTGATAAGTTTTGAGTCGGATACCCAGCTTCCATCATCCCCTCTGACTACTTTGATATTGTCCTAGTGCCTTCAAATGATAGTTAATAAGTGGAAGAAACTCGTATTTTTATCACATGCCTTTAACCAAAGCTCTCTAGACTTTTGTCGCCATAACCCTTCGCTGTATATGAGCCATTCCTTCAGTTTAGCTTGGAGTGCAGCCTCAATACTGCCATTGGAGACAAAGAGTTCAGCATTTTGGACTTCTAAAATTTTTGGATGAGGGTATTGATTCTTACTTGGCAGAGTCCGAACACCTCTTTGTTCCATTTTCGGAGAGCTTTGTAGGTACTCTCGTTCATTTTGCACAACTTGGAATATTATGAGCCTCTAACATCTTCATTCTACGCATTGTCAATGACAGAGTAGCATCTTGGGTCCTTGGTCCATGTTGCTTTGAAGCGGTAGGGTCTACAGGCGAAGGAGTCCTTGGTATAGGTATCCAAGAGGAGTGGCGAATGGTTTGAACTGATGGCTCTGAGGTGTGAAATGTAGGCCTTAGGAAAGGCTAGTCTCCATGCTATGCTTGTTATGCCTCTATCTAGTCTTCTCTTGACAGCAGCACTTTTGAACTTGTATTTGGCCCACGTGAATTTATTTTTAGAAAACCCCAAATCAATTGCTCTAAACTCAAACATAAGATCTTTGAGATGATTGGTGGCTGAGGTGAATCCCATACTTCCACCAAGAATGTCCTCTTGGCTTAGAGTATAGTTGAAAGCACCAATGTAAACCCATGGACATTGCACAGACTCTAGGAATGTCGTGAGGTTCATCCAAGGTTTGGCTTTCTTGGAGGCATAAAGGGGACCATAGAATCCCACTAGAGCCTGATAGCACACCAAATCGAAGATTTTGATGGTGATGAGGTTTTTATTGTACTCTAAAACTTTAACATTATCATTGGATTTCCACATCATGGACAGACCACCAGCTAACATCATGACTTCTATCATCCGCTGTGAAAGGCTTTTGTTTTTCAAAGAAAAATAAAATCAGGTGCAACGCCTTTTATTTGAGCCTTTAAGGCTTGAACTGTAGAGGTGTTGCAAATGCCCCAACAATTCCAGCATAAGGTCCTCATGGAGAGGGTGGGGGCTTGGTAAGGCCCGTCTACTTAGTCGTAAGAACAGAAGAGTTGTTGGTATCATTGATCAGCGAATCTAGTGCAATATGCTGGGATGGATTAAGGTTCTGAGCTTTGGCTTTTAGGGGTTCTCCGTGGATTTTGGGTATTTAATGGGTTCAGATTTTATTTCTTTCTCCATTCAAGCCACAATTGAGGGATGAGGGTCACTGTGACTAGGTCAAATAAAATAGGATAAGGAGAGTTTATGGCCTTCTTAAGTCTTTTTAAAAGGTGGAAAGCTCTTCATCTGAACTAACTTCATTATAAATAATATACATCTAAACTACTGCAAGATAAAGTCGAGTTGTACATCCAAATTAAAATAAAATTGTTTACATGAAAAATTATTTTTCAACCATATACATCCAAATTTTAACAATGTACATCCAAATTAAATGAAAGTTTATTTTTTTGACCATAGTACAATGATACAATGTCAAGGGTTTCTTTTATTTAGTAGGCTATAGCTTCATATTTGCATCAATGTCAATGTTTTAAAATCGATCAAACAAACTAGCAAAGAAATTAGGTTAAGAATTGTACCTTATGAGTTTGACAAATCAACTTCAATTTACTCAAAATGAAGAGACGAGAAGATAGATGTGAGAAGAGATCAGATGGATCAAATTTGGGATTTTCCTAGTTGGAGGAGAGCTATGGACTGAGTGAGAGTAGGGGGGGATTTGGGTTTTCGGTGAGAGGAGAGGTAAAGAGAGCTGGATTTGATTTCAATGGTCAGAGTGAAGGAGATCAGCAAGGGACAGGAGTGTGAAAGAGAGGGAGAGTAAGTGAAGGAGAGAGATAGTGAGAATGTGAGAACAATTGCTTTCTTTCTAAGCTATAGGTGAAGTGGAACTCGAAGTTATAAATATCGAGTTTCACTTCATTTTTAATTTTTAATTTTTAATTTAATTTATTTTTTTTTTTTTTTTTTTTTTTGCAAAGAACTCGATTTTATGAATATTAGGTTCTACTTTACTTATGGAAAAAATTTGCAAAGAACTTGATATTAATAATATCGAGATCTACATTATATTGAACTCAATTTTTGAAATATCAAGTTCTATGTGAAATTTTTTATTGAGAAAAGCCACGTCAGTGAGTGCTATGTGGCAAATTACTCATGGAACTCAATATCTGTAAAATCAAGTTTCATGTAAAACTCAATTTCACAAAATCAAGTTCAAAAAAGGTGGTATTCTACTATATGGTTCACAAGCAATGCTAATTTACTAAATATATCAGCCATATGTTGTATTTGGCCATTTTGACCTAGAGTGTAATAAATTCTCTTGTTATAGCTAAAGGGAAGGTTTTCCTTAATGTGGTTTTTTCCTTGGATATTTTTCCACTTGTCACCATATAGCTGCAACATTGTAATTATTATTTTTACAATTGGTGATACCATATGTTATATGATTAATTGGGTTTAATTGGTTTAAGCATAATTGGTTAAATTGGCATAATCAAACTAAATTGACATAATTCACTGCAAAATAAACAATTCGGTTGAAAATTACCTAACAATTAGAATCAGAGCATAGGTACACCCTTAAAAGATTAAATTTTAGTGTGATACTTGACTCACATTGTCAAATGGATTGTGGCCAGTCCTTAACTATTCTGACATATTTTTACAGAAGCAATTATGCCTATTGAAAGGTGTGCATGAGAGTGTTCCTGAAATTCCTAAGTGAAGATGGGTGTATGTCTGTTTAGAGGACGGGTTGGACTACACCCAACGAGACATTTGAAAAATGGAACAAAAAGCAATTGGCTACGGCCAATTTGAATAGTCAAGGCCTTAATGCAATATTTATGGTTGTCTTCCAAGAGGAGTTTAAGGGTCTGTTCGTTTGGGGTGAAAATAGGGAGGATGAAAAATAAAGAGAGGAAAATAGGGTGAAAAATGTTGTTTTTCACTGTTCAGTTGGGGAAGGAAAATAGAAAGGAAAGAAAACTCAAGAGAAAGTTTTCTCTCCGGATCCACATTTTTTTTCCTCCCAAATCGGGAGGAAAATCTGGGGAGAAAAGTGCTATAGTAGCACTTTTACAAAAATTCCATATTCCCGCCTATTTTTTTTTTCAACGTTCTCTTCTCTTTTTTTTTTTTTTTTTCAACGTGAACTGAACGTTCTCTTCTCTTCTCTCTTTTTTTTTTTTTTCAACATGACCTGAACGTTCTCTTCTTTCTCTTTCTTTCTTTCTTTCTTTTTTTCAACGTGACCTGATCTAATTTTTACATTATAACAATAAAAATAATAATAATAATTTATATATATGATGTGATAAATTTTATATTATTTAATGAGTAAAATAAATCTATTTCTTACATATTATGTAACAAGGGTATAATAGTCACTTTATATAAATTACATTTTCCATCCTTCCCTTTTTCTCTCCAACCAAACAAAAGAGTTTTCTACCCTCTCACTTTTCCACCCCTCCAACCAAACACACAAGAGGGAAAACTAAATATTTTTCATCCTCCCACAATTTTCCATCCTCTCACTGTTCCACTCCTCTAACTGAACAGACTCTAAGCAAAACTCAACTTTTGAAATTGCTAATGAAGCCCAGACAATCTTAAAAACCATACATGAGGGGACATAGATAGTAAAGAACTCTAAAATTCCAATATTACATCTAGATTTGAAAAAATTAATAATGAGGAAAGATGAGAGATTTGGCGAATTTTATGCCAAGTTAAACGACATAGTTAACTCTAACTCAACGTATGTGAGAAGTATTATGAGCCTAAAATCCCGAAACAATAATTAAAATACTTAGATACTTGAGAGTTTTTGGGCCAAAATCACTACCATAGAGAAGAGAAATAATCTAGATGCACTTACAATAGATGAATTAGTTGGACCCTGCCTGACCTTGCCCAAGACCTCCAAAAGTAAATTTATGTCCCTTAAGACTATTAAGGAAGTAGAGAGTGACAATTCTGAGGATGAGGAAGAGAGTGGCATAGCTTTTATAGCGAAGAAGTTTAGGATACTTCTCGAGTATTAGCAAAAGAACAAGAGTAAAGAGGCTTAAATCATGAGTTTGTAATGAGCCATTCAAGGTTCAAGATTGAAGTGTGAAGAAGCAACTCAAAGAAGACATTTTGAACAGATTTCGACTACCATTCGATCGTCTCTCAATTGTCTGAAATCTCCTAGGTTTTTTGACATCCTTTGAATCATTTCTTGATTGATTGAAATGGGATTTTCAACAAACCTTCAACTACCGGTCGATGAATGGGGATTCAATGATCAACATCTTTTAATGAAGCAGTGCTTATGTTTTTCAAACTCTAATTAGAATGCCTATATAAGGCCCTTTGTATCACAACTTCATAGTTCATCCGGCTAATGTGGCAATTTTTTCAAAGAAACATAGATTGGGCGTTGCTAAACTACCGATTGTCTAAAAAGCTTAAGCTATTAGGAAATGGCGAATTTAATCACTTAACAATAAGTCTAACACTCCCCCTAACTTATGGGCCTAAACTTTCCCTTAATAAGTGGTGACCCAACAAGTGAGAATTTAACATTTTAAATGGGAGTTAGAGTAAGACTTAAGCTTTTGAGAGAATTGGTAGTTTAACATTTTTTTTTTTAGGTAGAAATTAAGCCCATGGCAGCCCAGCTAAGGACAACAAAGGGATTCATCAGCTTATTGTCATTGACCAAACAAATTCTATGAAGAATGTCAGAGGACACAAGTTCTTTCATCTTCCAGAAACTATTAATCCACTAGTTAAAAGTGAGGTCAGTAAAACGAAGACTACATTGGTGTATTAATATGTACAAACCAAATGCCTAACATTTAGCCAAAACATGACTTACTGCCATGGCTATTGACAACTAATATACCAGGATTTCCCTCAATGTTTCTTAATATAAAAGTCAAGATCGGCAATGAAATTGCATGATACACCAAATAAGAAATATCACGTTCTAATAACAGGACCCTTGTACTCCCCTCTCCGAATCACAAAGTTGTCAGGAGGTTGAAATTCTTCTAACCAAGTCACTTCAGAGACCGTAACTCCATCCAACTCAAAATCACCAGGTAGATCCCTCCTTGGGGACTTTTGGAAATAAGTGCAGTGTCGTCCATGTTCTGAAAAGTAAGGTGGAGACAGGATGTCAAGGATAGCACAGGGAGTTACAGCTCTGAAATAGTAGATATATTGCCTCCAGTTGTGGGATAAAGAATTGTCGTTGGAGAGGGTGCTGTCATCTCAAGATCTTTAACCAGTTTTGCAGGTCTTGATTGTGAGGTATCAGCAGCCCAAGGTATATCAAGCCAGTCGTATGAGTTAACATATAATGTACCATAAACAAGCTTGCTCCAAACAGTCATTCCGGGATGATTATGAAGAGGTATGATAGAGGTAGGTGGCATGCAGAAAATTCCTATAGAGAAGCTTTCACAGTCATTTAAATGCAAGTATTTGATTGTAGGTAGTGACTGATGGCCCCCATTACGTTCACTCGCAGGACCTGACCAACTGTGTACCAATTGGGCTTCCTGTTTGAGACCTACGTTAGAAGGCTTGATTTTGTCTAACATAGCACGAACTTACTCAATAGCTTCCTCTGAGACTGGTCCATTGGGAGACAACGAGGCTCGGCAAGTATTATAAAGTCTTTGTATAAAATATGGCATTAAATATTAGTATTGATACATCATGTTGGATATGCTAGTATGGATGAACGGTCTACATTTACGGAGGAAACCCTGAAGGGCTACATCAATAATATATTAAAGTGTAGTATAAATTCTGTATTACAATGAACCATAACATGTGTATATATAATAAACTAAACCCTAGATTAATAGACTTCTAGTACAAGTAGGGACTTGGCTTGCACACAAAGTATAATTAGGCTTGGACTTATGCTAATGAGCTAATATATCTCTAATACCCCCTCTCAAACTCAAGATGGAAATCTGATGAAACCTTGAGATTTGATAAGGTTGAGAAGATCCCTTGAATGAAGTTTAGCTTTATGATGATGGTTTGAGGAAGGCAATAATCTTGCAGTGTTGATGCGACTTCTACCGGTGGCATAAATATATTAGAGTGTAGTATAAGTCCTATATTACAATGAACCATGACATGTGTATATATATTGAAAGCTCGAATTTGTGTGAAAACACAAGAGCTTCTTTAAACCCCCAATTAAAAAATTACGGCTAGATTGATTTTACTTTAACTTATCTAAGTGCGGAATAAAAGTAAATGATGCGCAATAAACCAATAACAACTCTAGTGCATAAACATGAAAAACAAACAATAAAAATAAAGCACAAGAGTAAGGGAAGAGAGATGTAACACCACGATGTGTTATCGAAGAGGAAACCTAAGATCTCGACGAAAAACCTCTTTGCCGCCCTCCAAGCGGTAAATCGATCCACTAGAGACTAAAGTTAGAGCACACGAATAACAAAAGACCATTTAAGTCTAGTCTACCCAATTTACTTGAGCCCTCCAAGCTCCTGCTACCAACTAATTTCGTCAAGCCTTGTCTTCTCTAGCTCTTCGGATCCCGCAATACGCCCGATTGCATCTGCCAAGCCCCACCGGCTTCTTTTGGCAAATCTCCAATGCTTCCCAACTTCAAAACACTCTCTACATTCTGAAAAGGTGTGGGTTGTGTTTGGGTACAAATCTCCTCTCAAGGTATGACAATGGGAGAGGGAAGGAGAAGAAGCTAGAATGATTTTTCACTAAGGATGAGTAGCTCTCTCTCAAAAAGATGAGTGTGTGTGTTGTAGAAAACCTATCTAGGGTTTTTCTCTCTGAATGGCTTTTTTACAATTTTTGTAGGTAATGAGGGTATATATAATATGGGTGAAGGGTTAGAAAGTCACACTTAAAAATTTTATAAGCAGAAAGTCTCACGGGTATCTCGCGGGAAGGCCTTACCCGTGAAATACTCATGAAATTGACAGCCTGGCATGACCTTCAGCTTCCAGTCATGTGCTTCTCACATGCCCTTTTTGCGGGGAACCCTTCTCGCAAACTTCTAGCGAGCTAGTCGTGAAATGCACTAATCTTTATTTCATGCTCGATTCTTCACCAACTTAATACTAAACTCAATATAATAAAATCCCACAGAATACAAGAAAAAAAATTAAAGTAATTATAATACTTTGTGTCATGGAATAAAGCTAACATAAAATATAGTTGTAAATCACAACTTTACACAGTAGACTAAACCCTAGATTAATAGACTTCTAGTACAAGTAGGAGACTTGGCTTGCACACAAAGTAGAATTAGGCTTGGACTTATGTTAATGGGCTAATATACTTCTAAGGGATAATAAGTTTAAACTATTGGGTAGTATCTTGGGAGAGAGGTTTTGTACTTAATTGGTAGGTTACTCTTGAAAGTGTTTTCCATCGGTTTTCCACTTCGTCACCAAATTGAGTGTCTATTGCTTTATAATTGGCTGCTTGCTATTGTTTTTATAATCTTGCAGTTGTGATCACATATCTGAATTAATTGATAATTAATCTATTAACCCGCAACATAATTAATTTGGGGAAAAAACCAGTCGGTTCAATATTTTTTGGCTGAAATATCTTAGAGATGTTGGTCATTTTAATAAATTTAAATAAAAATAAAAAATCAGAAGCATGCATGAGCATCAATTTCATCGTTAACAATCAGGTGAAATATATTGTGTATAATGAGTGAGAGTGGGAGAAAACGAGGGAGATGATATATTGTGTTTGAGGCAAAGAAAATACTTAAAGTTGATGAAACCAGTAGGTCACTTTGGCCAAGTTTAGTCTCAGTTTCATCAGTCTCCGGTTGATCAATTAATCTTGGAAATGATTTAACTTCAAAGTCAATAATTTGAAGTCCTTCATCAACATGGTATTGTTCATTTATTTTCTTTTGATCCTCTTGTTGTTTACGAATGAGCTCGCGATTCTCAGAAATCAAGTTATTGCAGTGTTTCATTTCTTGCTCAAACTGTACTTGATCGTGCTGGTACAAAAGTTGTAACGCACAATTCTGCACTATCACGCCTGGCCAGTCACTCACAAATGAAGCCTCAATGCAGCTGCAGTGTTGCAACATATTCTTAAATGGCTCACCTGGTACGTAGGATATCCAAATGAATTCACCTAGCTCAAGTAACCATGTGACTTCTTTGTTAGGTTCTAAAAGTTTAGAATAATTGGCAAATCGTGAACATAAACTTGTCTAGATATAGATCTTAGAGTCTATAGGTTTTATTAGACAATGCTCAAGGTGATTCAAGTCAAGATTCAAGAACATGTAAGCTGCAAAAAGAAAGATTCAGAAATTGCCTGGTTCGATCGATCGAAAAACAGGCTCAACCGATCGAGAATCGTATCTGCAGAATTTTAAGTTGGTCCAAACAGAAGTTCTAGCCCATTAAGGATTAGGGTTTCAAATCTACTTCTCCCACTATATAAAGGAAACCCTAAGCACGTTTTTTTACAAGGCTTTTTAGAGAGAGAAGAGTATGCCTCTTTTGTATTTAGGATTTTGTTCCTAAAACCTCTCTTATAACTTCTACCAGTGTTGTTCCTTGAAGAATCTCAAGATCCGGTATTGTTGAAGTTGCTGCCTTCTGATGATCTAAACCTTCAAGGGTGGTCTTGGAGTCACAAACAAGAGAGTTTGTGTTGCTAAACCTTTAAGTGGGATCTCAAAGTCACAAGCGTGGTTGTTTGTGTTTTGCAAAGATTAAAGAAAGAAGGAGTCCGTGGTCTCGGAGCTGTCACGTGGTCGTGGTAGTAAGTTTCCTACAGGCAGGTAGCAATAGGATGTTAGTGGTCTAAGCCGCTATTGTGTAAACTTCGATTCTTTCTAGTGGATTTGCTATTTTACCTCGAGAATAGCTAGGTTAAATCCTCCCCAGGTTTTTAACCGGTTTGATTTTCCTGGGTCATCAGATCTTTGTGTTCTTTATTTTCCGCTGCTTTATTATTTATGACTATTTTTGTTTAACCTAGATTTGAATAATAAACCTAAGTATTTACTTGGTTAATTAATTAGGTTAAACAATCTAGTTTACAGGAGTCTAAACAAACTTACAGGTGGTATCAGAGCGGGTAACTCTTTTGTGTTAGATCTTTTGATCTAAGAGCTGATCCTTGATCCCTGTTATCATGTATAATTTGAAGTGTCTTTCTGCTCATGTTTGTGATGATTTGAATAAAAAGGACACTGTTGTTTTTGTTGATTTTATTAACGCCTATGAAACTCTTCGTAAGGAATTACTGAAATCTATGAAAATTGCTAAGAAATTCAAGTAAGAGTTAAAATTGGCTAATCTTGAAAAAGAGGAATTGATTGTTAGATTAGATGAATCTAATAAAAAGAATAAATTTTTGAGAAATCAAATTTCCTCTCAAGATGAGAAGATGAAAAGCTTGGAACAAGAGTTAGCTGAATCCAAAGCTAAAATTAAAAATTTGACTAGTACCAAGCCTGCTGTTAATAACAGAAGTGTTTCTGTTTCTCTTAAGCCTAAAGCTGAAAAAGTTTATATCCCTCATTTCAAGAGGAATAATAAAGAAAAGACTTATTTTGCTAGGTTAGACAAAGACAAAAGTTCTGATGTAGACGCTGAAGTTTCTAAACCTAAGTCTAAACCTACTGTTAGAGAACATAAGAAATCTGTTTTTGTGCCTACCTGTCACCTTTGTGGTGTTGTTGGTCATATTAGACCAAATTGTTCTTTGTTGAGGCAAAAACCAAAATCTGAGACTAGATTTGCTGTTAGGAATACTGATGTTCCTAAATTTGTTCCTGTTTGTCACTTCTGTGGTGTCTCCGGTCACATACGTCCTAATTATCATAAATTGAAATTTAAGCATTCTGTATTTCAATCTAGGACATGTGATGATATTTCTCCTGCCATAAGTTCATATAAACTGTTTCATATACTTTTGAAAAATTTAAGCTTGTTGGCTTGTGAAACCTTTGTGGTGTTGTTGGTCATATTAGATCAAATTGTTCTTTGTTGAGGCAAAAACCAAAATCTGAGACTGATGTTCCTAAATTTGTTCCTGTTTGTCACTTTTGTGGTGTCTCCGGTCACATACGTCCTAATTATCATAAATTGAAATTTAAGCATTCTGTATTTCAATCTAGGACATGTGATGATATTTCTCCTGCCATAAATCCATATAAACTGTTTCATATGCTTTTGAAAAATTTAAGCTTGTTGGCTTGTGAAAGGAAATTGCAGGATTTCAATCTTTCTCAGAAGATTGGTGTAATCCCTCAAATACACTCTGCGTCTCATGGATTTTCACCTACAAAGCCGAAGACTCGTGCTATATGGATGAGAAAAGATTCTCTAAGGTGAGTGTTGCTGACTTGTCCCTAATTTAATTCTTTCAATTATTTGTGGACATGTTTTGTTTCTGTTTTTGGTTGTTTTTTTTTTTTAGTTTTTTTTTTTTTTGTTTAAAAAAAAATCCAAAAACATTGAAAATTTTCAAAAAGACAAAAATATTTTATTTTGTGTCTTGTTTTATTTGTTTTGAGGATTACATGAATTATGATATCTCTCTCTTGATTTAGAACATGCTTGACATTGTGGAGAAACTTGAATAGCATGTGTTATATAAGTGCTAAGCTTTTTCTGATTTAGTGTGAGTATGTACTAGTTTGTACATGTACTCATGGGTTAATTAAGAAATTGATATTTCTTGTTTGTGTACCCTCTATAGCTTAGTTAAGTACTGTCATGCATTGCATTTGCATTTTTAATCATTTAGCTTAATGTGTGCTTTTAGTTTTGGTTATAATTTTTTTTAAACCAAAAAGATTTTTATGTGTTTTGTATTATATATCTTGGATTTATAATCAAAGTTGACCATATTATCTTTACATAACATGTTTATGTACCTTGTTTAGCTTGGATGAGTTTATTTTATTGCACTTTACTAATTTAAGCTTTGTAGTGCATATTGTGTGGGAAGATGTTTATAGTTTTTGATCACTTTGTATTGATCTTGAAGTCACGTGCCTTTGTCTGTCGGACTAAAACTTATTGAGAAAGGCATAAATAATTATTTCACCACTGTTTATTAGCCAATCATGAACACCTTAGTGCATATCGTAAGATTTTGTGCTCAAGAAAGTCTAGCACATGCACAAAAAGAAAATAAGGTGTAGCCTCGATTAAATTGTTAAAATTGGTGTGTACATTATTGGGCTATAATAATTTCACAATTCAATTAAAATTGGTGTGTACATTATGAGGCAAATCAAGAAATTTATATGATTGTAAGCTTTTATTCTAGGAGATGTGAGAGTTATATGATGTAACTTTTTAGATGATAGTCTCTCTCACTTGTATGTGATGAATTTTGTAGACTTTGTGATTGCTTACTATTCACATATCACCTCACATGTTTCTCAAGCTTTTGCTAGTTGCACACACTACACAAGTTACTCTTTGCTAAACTTTGTACATGTTGTTGTGTGTGATTTTGTTGTGGCCATCCAAGATTATATGTTCCTTGATTTTGATGCAAAATTTGAGTTTTAAGGACAAATTGATTGAAAATCTTAATTTTGGAAGATCTGGGCTGTATTCATGTGTTTTTGAAAAACTTTTAATCTCATACTCATGCATTTCATTCATAAAATACTATACTTTGAGGAGTTTCTACATAAAATTACTCTGTTTTTCAAAAATTTGAGTTTTCCAGAATTTCGACCGATCGAAGCTGTTTCTCGACCGATCGAAATTGCGATAAAAATTTTGGTTTGATTCTGTCTGGCTCGATTGGTATTCGATCGATGCTCGACCGATCGAAACTGAAAAATTTTCAGTTTCTAAGTTTTTGTCCAAATTTTTTTTCATACATCATTATGTTTAGGATTCACATGTTTCTGTATACATTTTGCAGTTTTGCAGTCATATCTCTCATTGTTTTCACACATAACATGCATACACTTTGCTAAATTGGGTACTCAACTTGAATTAAAAATTGATTGATTAATTTTTGAGTCCTTTGTACATTTTAGTATATGCTATTTTTTCTTGATGTGTGAACTGCAGAAAATATTTTTTCTTAAGAGATATGATGGATAATCAATGTGCAAATATTTTCTCTATTCATGCAACTATTTATGGGTCACATAATGTCAAGTATGCATTTATTGAAAGAGAGAATATTTTTTTTATGTGTATCCTCAACTCTTTTTTTAGGTTTGTGTGTTTTTATTTATCCCTACCTCCTAAATTTTCCCCAAAACTGTTTTTCCCAAACTTATTTTGTTTTTCCTATTTTTATAAGGGGAGAAAAGTTTTTTTTTTTTTTGACTTTGTTGTTCATAGGGGGAGTTGTTGCTTTTCATAAGGGGAGTTCTCTCTATTTTCTATAGAGCTAAACTGTTTTATGTTCCCTTGTTTTTTTTTTTTTTTTTCTTTCTCTCTTATGTTTACTGTCACTCTACTCTTTGTTTGAGTTTACTTTGTCAATACATGACAAAAATGGGGAGAAATAGATGAAATGTTGGGAATCCTGTTTGTTTTGTTTAGGGAGAGATAAATTTGTTTTTAAAAAGGGGGAGAATATAAAAAATTTTTGATGTATCTAACTTAGGGGGAGAGTTAGAATTTATTTTTGTTTTTATATTCTGTTTCATATTATTGTTTATATGTCTTTCTTTCCACACATGCGGTGATGTGTTTGTTGAGTGTTTCAGGAAAGACAGGTGCATTCTGATCAAGACCTTCTACCTCTTCTTGGCAATTTCTAGGTTATGAGTCTTAGATTGGGATTTGTGATGTAAGGCATTTTATTGTATTGGGTTGTTCTTGTATTTGAGTATTTCATATTGTATGTAAGTTTTGTCACAAATTGCCGAAGGAGGAGATTGTTAAGTTCTAAAAGTTTAGAACAATTGGCAAATTGTGAACATAAACTTGTCTAGATATAGATCTTAGAGTCTATAGGTTTTATTAGACAATGCTCAAGGTGATTCAAGTCAAGATTCAAGAACATGTAAGCTGCAGAAAGAAAGATTCAGAAATTGCTTGGTTCGATCGATCGAAAAACAGGCTCGACCGATCGAGAATCGTATTTGCAGAATTTTAAGTTGGCCAAAACAGCAGTTCTAGCCCATTAAGGATTAGTTTTCAAATCTACTTCTCCCACTATATAAAGGAAACCCTAAGCACGTTTTTTTACAAGACTTTTTAGAGAGAGAAGAGTGTGTCTCTTTTGTATTTAGGATTTTGTTCCTAAAACCTCTCTTATAACTTCTACCGGTGTTGTTCCTTGAAGAATCTCAAGATCCGGTATTGTTGAAGTTGCTGCCTTCTCTAGTGATCAAAGGTGCTGATGATCTAAACCTTCAAGGGTGGTCTTGGAGCCACAAACAGGAGAGTTTGTGTTGCTAAACCTTTGAGTGAGATCTCAAACTCACAAGCGTGGGTGTTTGTGTTTTGCAAAGATTAAAGAAAGAAGGAGTCTGCGGTCTCGGAGCTGTCACGTGGTCGTGGTAGTAAGTTTTCTATAGGTAGGTAGCAATAGGATGTTAGTGGTCTAAGTCGCTATTGTGTAAACTTCGATTCTTTCTAGCGGATTTGTTATTTTACCTTGAGGATAGCTAGGTTAAATCCTCCCCAGGTTTTTTACCGGTTTGGTTTTCCTGGGTCATCAAATCTTTGTATTCTTTATTTTCCGCTGCTTTATTGTTTATGACTATTTGTGTTTAACCTAGATCTGAATAATAAACCTAAGTATTCACTTGGTTAATTAATTAGGTTAAACAATCTAGTTTACATGGGTCTAAACAAACTTACATTCTTCTTTATTGGTGCAGAAAGCAATTGTCTGATCATCGACATTAGCCATATACTCATTTGGCATTGACAATATAGAGATTTTCCTGAATTCAAATGGCTAAGGATGAAGTTTGGATCTCCTTGAATTGAGAAAGATGCATATAGAACAAGCCCCATACAATTACTATCGTGGTACAAATTTGAGGGCAGGTCCATTGTCATTGAGTGTCCATGATTCTGATGACTGAACTAGTCTCGAATTTTACTTGGTAGAAAACAACAATTATACGGAGTGGACGGAAAAAAGTCCGGCAAAAGAGAAATACAGCATGCAATTAGAGAGAGAGCTGATCAAATTTCTTTAGTGTTGAAAATAATATTTTATAATGCTTCCTTTGGTGGAATGTTTTGTACAAGCTAGTTCATAGAAATGAACTTGTCAAAAACTATAGTTCATATAAATGTTAAAGGCATTAATAAAATTTTTAATTATTTTTTTGGCATTGTATTTAAAAGTTAACACATCCATTTGTAAAATTTAAATAGTAAAATTTGTAATATCCCAAAAAGGCATTACTAATGTGTAAGGACACGACTTCGATATACTGTCCCAAGATTATATGGACCAACCCAAAGGGCCCAAAAACAATGAATTTCTAGAGAGCGGGAAAAGAAAGTTGGACTAGATTGACTCAGACGGTCAACAAGATGAGTTAAGATCACAAGGAGAATGAACTAAGGAGTTTAAATTTAGGAAACAATCCTCGGTCGAAGTCCGAGGAGGTTAACTTTGGTATTTATTCTTTTCTATGTGTAGATACAAGCATCACTCTTAATGTTTTTCGTCCCCCCTTCCTATGAAGAATTTCCTCTCATTATATATGTCCTTCCAAATCATCCTGATCCTATATTTGTTGATTATCTGAATCTTCACTTGAGTGCCTGTCCTATCATGCATCTTTCTTGACCTTCTGTGAGTTGTGGTGGCCAAGATTGCACTGTTCAGGTGTCTTCTCCACATAAATGCGGCCAGAGGGTTAGCTGCAGAGTCATTCAATGCGGGGTTGGCAGCCTTTCTTTCTAATATTTTTTGGATATTTTCCTGGTGTACGTATCCCTTACACCCGTCCAGGCTAGCAGAACCTTCTGGGACGTTTCCTTTGACCGGAAGAGTTCCAAGGCTTATTCCAATTTTGAGTACCCGAGGTGGTATTATCCTCGGCGTTGTTCTTAAGGTTCCCCAATTTGTGTTTGGACTATTTACAATTCATCTCGGACATTATGGGTTGAGTGAGACCGTCTTCGGACTGATCATGATCCTCGGCGTGGATTTTGAGCCCAAAGCGCAGGCCCATTTCTCTTGTTGACCTTTTACCCCCACACTAATGTATAACAAAACCTTCAAAAAACTATGATAATAATAAATGTTATTGGTGTTATATCCATAATTTTAATAAATATTTTTTTCAAAAATTATTTTGTTGTGTTATATTTAAAAAGGATTAATGCTAGAGTTTTCAAACTGATGTGACATCAATTATAAATAAAAATTTAACATTTATTATTTAAATTATTAAGGTGACATTGATCATGCACATTGTGTCACGTTAGTTTATAAATTATTTGTAGTAAAATTTTTAATAATCTTAACATTTTTTTCTTTAAAAATTAATACATCAATTTATTATAAAATTTGTAATATATAAAGATGTTACAGCAATCCTTTCCATTTTTGTTTTTCATATTTCAGCCAATATAAGGTGCTTGGTCATATAAAAATTTAATATAGATCATAAAGTAATGCTGTTTGAAAGTGGGAACCCAATCTCAATGGAATAAAATTAAGTTTTTGTTTTACGTTAAATGTTATTTGCTCAAACAGTATAGAAATCTTAGCTACGCAGCAGTTTGATACAGTTGATGGCGAGGATGTTGACCTCCATAAGAATACTGGCCAGAAGTTCCATTAGTCTGGTCCTCGTACAAGCCATCACTGTCATTGGATTTATCACGAAGATAAAAGGGCGATCTTTCATTCGAGGCGAAAGGATTATTGTACGAGGTGATGCATGGTGCCATTGTACGTTTAAAGTTTTCCGAATTATCCCGGTATACAAGATTGACTGCACACTTCAGCGCCGACACATCCGAACTATCGCTTACAAATGAGAATTCAACCC